>CM022302.1:149842795-149880275 GCA_011799875.1 Thinopyrum elongatum | reverse complement strand
GGTGTGTCTTCTAGCGTGTTGCCACCCACATATATTATAGGTGTGGAGGGGAGGAGAGGCAGCTAAGGGGGCGCCCAAGTAGGGGAGGAATCCTTACTGGGGGGTCCTCCCAATTCGGCCTCCCCCTTTCCTTTTACCGGAGGGGGGAAAAGGAGGGAGGAAGAGAGAGAAAGGAAGCAGGGGGGCTGAATCCCCCTTTTCCTTTTCCAATTCGCCAGCTTCCATAGGGGGGAGCGCCACCCTTGTGGGCTGGTGTGCTCCCCTCTTATGGCCCTATGGCCCAATCTTCCCCGGGGATTCCGTAACCCCCCGGTACTCCGATAAATACCCATACAATCCCGAACAATTCTGGTGTCCGAAATACTATCATCCTATATATCAAAATTACCTTCTCACCATTTCGAGACTCTCATCATGTCCGTGATCTCATCTGGGACTTGAACAACAATCGGTACCAAATCACATAACTCATATAAACAAAATGGTCATCGGAACGTTAAGCGGCGGACCTACGGTGGTCGAGAACTATGTAGACATGACCGAGACACCTCTGCGTCATAACCAATAGCGGATTTTGGATGCTCATATGGCTTACATATTTCTACGAAGGATCTTTAGCGGTTCGAACCGTTAATGACAACATACGTGTATTCCCTTTCATCGGTTATGTTACTTACCCGAGATCGATCGTCGGTATCTTCATACCTAGTTCAATCTCGTTACGCGCAAGTCTCTCTTTACGTTCCGTAAAATACATCATCCCGCGTAACTAACTCATTGTCACATTGTCGCAAGGCTTCTTATGATGTGTTACTGAGAGGAGCCAGAGATACCTCTCGATACTCGGGAGAGTGACAAATCCTAATCTCGATCTATGCCAACCCAACAAACAACCTTCAGAAATACCTGTAGAGCATTTATAATCACCCAGTTACATTGTGACGTTTGATAGAACACAAGGTATTCTCCGGTATCGGGAGTGCATAATCCATAGTCAAAGGAATATGTATATGAACATGAAGAAAGCTATAGCAATAAAACTGAATGATCAGTATGCTAAGCTAACGGATGGGTCATGTCCAACATCATTCTCCTAATTATGTGATCCCGTTCATCAAATGAGCAAACACATGTATATGGTTAGGAAACTTAACCATCTTTGATTAACGAAGCTAGTCTAGTAGAGGCTTACTAGGACACGGTGTGTTTTGTCTATATCCACACATTATCAAGTTTCCAGTTAATACAATTCTAGCATGAATAATAACATTTATGATGAATAAGGAAATATAAAATAACAACTTATTATTGCCTCTAGGGCATATTTCCTTCAAGATCAACCTATACCTTGTGCCTCGCCCACAATCAATACAACAAACATGACGTTAGGTTTTGCCTCTTCGAGAGGGCCTTGAACCTGGGTAAACATCGTGTATCCTTGTGTCATGTTATCATCGTGCCAAGATACTAGCTTGGGACCCTCTACCGCGAGATCTACGGATTCAACTCCGTCACACATCATCAGCTTGTAGGTATAACGGACAAGGTCGCTAGGAAGGGGCTTTGGGGTTGATCTATGTATTGTTTGTTAGGCTTTGTGAAAATGGATTGTGAATCAGGTGGTGTCACCTTGTATGAAGAGGCAGGGGTTTTCAACCTCCTTCCCATAAAAGGAAAAAAAACGTAAAATCCACATGCATTTGATACACTTTTTCAGCCATTTATGTTGCAGTTTCGCGACTATTACAGTGGGTTTCATAGGCATATATTCCTATTTACATCATATCATCGTTGACCATAATCCTTCACCAACAAACCATTTTCACTGCATTCAATTTCTTTATGAAAATTGCATTTATAACTAGTTGACATCCAAGTATTGCACAGGTGAACAGCTAGTAATGTGACGAAGATCTATTAAGAGATATTTTTTCTAGCAATAGATGTGAAATAGAATTCTGAACATCCCTTTGTGGGAAACGTTGCATGGAAAACCCAAAAAAAATTTCTACGCACACGCAAGATCTATCAAGGAGATGCATAGCAACGAGAGGGAGAGTGTGTCTACGTACTCTAGACCGTAAGCGGAAGCGTTTCGCAACGCGGGTGATGTAGTAGTCGAATTCTTTCACGTCAACGATCAAGTACGAACGTAGGCCACCTTCCGCGTTCGCACACGTTCAGTCCGGTGCTGCCTCGCATTCTTGATCTAGGAAGTCATCGAGGTAGTAATGAGTTCCGTCAGCACGACGGTGTGGTGACGGTGATGGTGAAGTGATCCTGCAGGGCTTCGCCTAAGCACTAAGAAGATATGACCGGGGGTTGTTAAACGGTGGAGGGAGGCGCCGCACACGGCTAACAATTGATTGTCTGTTGCTATGCGCCCCTTCCCACATATATATAGGTGGGAGGGGAAGGGGAGAGGCCAGAGGGCGCCCCAAGTAGGACCGAATCCTACTTGGGCTCCCCCAGCCGCGCCCCCCTGCCATATAATCGAAGGGGGAAGGAAAGAGGGGGGAGGAGGAAGGAAGGGGGAATCCTATTCCCCTTCTCCCCTTTCTTCTCTACTTGGCGGCCATATGGGGGCGCACCAGCCCTTGTGGCTGGTGTGTTTCCCCTCTTGGCCATAAGGCCATATCTTTTGCCGGGGTGCCCGGATCCCCTTCGGTGACCCGATAAGTACCGGTACCCCCCCGAACGAAACACTTCCGGTGTCGAATACCATCGTCCATATATCAATCTTTCCTCTCGACCATTTTGAGACTCCTATCAGGTCCGTGATCTCATCCGGGACTCCGAAAACATTCGGTCCACAAATCACATAACTCATATAATATATATCGTCAACGAACGTTAAGGGTGCGGACCCCTACGGGTTGAGAACTATGTAGACATGACCGAGACACTCTCCAGTCAATAACTAATAGCGGAACTATGGATGCTCATACACTATGGAATCAGCTTCTTTGCGTCCGCCACGACGGACGCGCGGAAAAGCATAAAGCACGGACGGGCAAACCTCTTTGGTCGTCCGCAGCAGACGGCAAAATGTCCGGAGAACACGTGCCAGCAAAGGCCTTCTTGCCGTCCGCCTTCCTGGAAACGGACGGCAAAGGATGATGCGTCCGCCTCTGCTGGCCAGCAGACGGCAAAGATCGTGGACGGCAGTGAAGGGGGTGGGGCCGTTAGGGGTTAACGGCGTGCTTTGTCGTCAGCCGCGGACGGCAAAGAGGCTAACGTCTTGCCGTCCGCTGGCAGGACGGCAAAGTGCTCAACACATGCCAGTCCCAGGAATCACAGGTAGCTGCCACGTGGGCATGTTTGCCGTCAGCTAGTGACGCAAAAGCCTGTACAAGCCCTTTGTTTTAATTTAATTCATTCAATTTGACCAGCAATAACATATATACATATATACACAACAAGCATATCCAACACACAGTTTCATCATATATACATACATAACCCAACACATATATAGTTCAATCCTTACATATTACAAAAGTTTCACATTGTTATCCAACACTTATCATCCTCCATATAACAAGTTCCAACCATGCAAGTTCATTGATACAAATAAAAGCACAAATGGAAAAGAAAGCACTCCATCCATGCAAGCTTCGTGAATTAAATCAAATCTGCAAAATGATAAAAACAGATGTTAGAAGAAGAAGATAAAATGAAGAAGAAGAACAAGACTATAAGAAGTAAGCATACTACTTAAAATGGAGCTAATCTAGAAAATAGAAGAAGAAGAAGAAGAGAATATAAGAAAAGAGAAACAATGAAGAGAAGAAGAAGAGAAGAAGAAGAAGAAGAGAAGAGAGAAAAATAGAGAAGAAGAAAGAAAAGAAAAAAAGAAGAAGAAAGAAAGAAGAGAAGAAGAAGAAGAAGAAAGAACAGAAAAGAGAGAAGAAAGAAGAAGAAGAAGAAAGACTATAAGCTTATTAGTAAACTTGTCATTTTGTGCTAACATAAGTAATTTGGAGTTAAACCTATAGGAAAGTAAGCATATAGAGCTAACTTATGTCATTTTGGGAGAAAGAAGAGAAAGAAGAAGAAGAAGAAGAAGAAGAAGAAGAAGAAAGAAGAAGAAGAAGAAGACTATAAGCTTATTAGTAAACTTGGTCATTTTGTGCTAACATAAGTAATTTTGGAGTTAACCTATAGGAAAGTAAGCATAAAGAGATAACTTAGCATATTAGAGCTAACATAGGTAACTAAGCATATTAGAGCTAACATAGGTAACTAAGCATATTAGAGTAACTAGTCATTTCGGAGGAAACAAGCTAAGTATATATAGATCATTTTGGAGATCAAACATACAGGACATAGTTCAGTTCTCATTGTTCTTCATCTCTCATTCCTACAGCCTGATGCGCCAGAGCGGAGGAGGCGGTGTGGAGGTAGGGGATGGTAGTCTTCTACCACAATTGGCGTGGTCATGTCGCCCAGTGTGGGATCGCGGCGCGCCACCACCGGGCGAGGTCATTGTCAGGCACCACCACCATCGCGAGGCCAATCTTCAGGCAGACAGACACGACCATCGCTAGGTTATCCTCAGCCACCACCATCGCTAGGTCATCCTCAGCCTGATGCCCACTCTGCTCCTCTCTTTCCCAATCCAGTCCGGATCATCCTCCTTGCTGTTGCTTTTGCTACAGCAGAATCATGTGCTTTTGCTACAGCCAGAATCGCTGCTGCTTTGGCTGTAGCCAGCGAGTGTCGCTGCTGCTGTCCCATGCCTGTCCAAAGCAACAATGACCGTTAACAATCGATGCGAGACAAAGCCAAATGTAGAGGAATAGAAGAGGCAGAAGATGTACTGGCATCATCGTCGTCAGCGTAGCGATGCGACACATAGTCGCGTTGAAAACACATTCACGATGAGCATGTGGCATCGTCGTTGTACCTGAAGAGAAGAAGTACCCCTGCCGAAGGTCATAGGCACAATAGAACTTCTCCCAGCCACGACACAGGTACATGTGGCCCTCCTTGATCACCAACTCCACGTCCCACAGCCTGCGAAACCCGCTGCGGCCTGTTGCAGCTTCACATATTTGGCGGATCTTCACCCAGCATGTTCATAAAAGTGTCAGGCAGCCTCTGCAGGTTTGGGACAATGAGTGATGTAGCAAACAACAGAGTTATCATAATGAGATGGTGAAGGGAGATCTCTCCTTTTATACCTGCCTCGTGGATGATACTGAGTCCCAAGTATGATACTGAAGGAAAGCGAAGCATCCAATCGTACTCGTTGTGTGGCAGAGCGGAGTCTGCGGGTGGCGGCTTCCCCCCATCTCTGATAAGCAGCGGAAGATAATCAACTACACCAAGTTATCATTTCTCATTCAAAAAACAATGCACTTGTGACATATGATGGTTAGTTGAATATTAGTAGCACTAGTCGTCAAAAATGGTGACTTTAGTTGAATTTATATAATAACTATTTTAACTTCTTTGGGTCAGCAAACTAGGCAACTAGCTAGCAGTATAAAAACATTTCAACTAAAGAAAGAAAGAAACGGCAAACGTGTCTTTTTCTTTTCTTCCCTCTTCTTCTTTTTCCTCTTTTTCCTTTTCTTCTAGTCTTTCTTCCTTTTCGTATTCTTCTCTTCGTTTCTTATTCTTCTTGCTCGTTATTCGTTTTCCCGTCTCCTTTCTTCCTTCCTCCCTCTCTTCTTTCTTCTTTTTTTCTTTTCCTGTTTTTCCTTCTTCTTTTCTAATATAAACTATCTAATATTTATTTTAAAATATTCTAAAAATGGCGGGGGGAGGTCTTTATGGTGATATTTCTTTTCTATGGTACATGTTTCTATGGTGCCCTTGAAGCATGACAATGCATCTGAGGAAGTTTCACAAAACTTTCACAACATGCCAATTGTGCAGAAAGTATTTGCAGATTCATGATTGCTGAGCGTGTTATGTGATATGTGCTTCTTCTATGGCTGTGCTTATGTCCTGAGCGTACATTGCATCTTGAATGTTACAACTGCTTATCAAGTGCGGAGCAATATGGAGGAGAAATACGTGTAGATCGAGAGCGGATGATTACAGGAGGAGGAAGCGACAGGAGAAGTGCGACAGAGGGCAGGAGGGAGGAAGGATGCTCGTCATAGCAGGGAGGCTCTCCCTATCTGGTAGTCTTTCTCTGTCTCGTGCGTTAGGTTCGCTTCTCGTCTTCGTTCTTCTGTCTTCTTCTTCTTCTTCTTCTTCTTATTTGGTCTTATTGCGTTATTCTTCTTGCGTTTATCGTTTATTTCGCCTCTTATCCTCCTCATTTCCCTCTCCTCACGCTTCTACTCTTCTGCTTTAAACAAACTAAAACTAATCTCAAAATAAAATAAACTAAATAAAACTATAAAATAAAGTAAAACGATAAACTAAAAATGAAAATAAATAGTAAAAGAACCTAAAATAAAACCTAAAACTAAAAAAAGGGGGGGAAAGATCACTCACTGCAGGCAGGGGATCGCGGGGAGGGGGAGGGAACCCTCGGATCGGAGGAGGAAAAGGGGGAGTGGGGACGCGGGAAGAGTGAGGGGGTGGGGTCGCGGGGACGGAGGAAAGGGGGGGACGGGGGAGGAAAGATGGAAGAGGATGGGCCGGGGGGGGGAGGAGGAAGGCACAAGGGGGGAGGGGGAGGAAGAGGAGGAGGAGGGGACGGATGGGGAGCGAGGAAAGGGGGAACCGGGGAGAAGGAAGAGGAGAGAAGGGGAGGGGGAAGTAAAAGAAGGGGAGGGGATGGGGGAGGGGAGGATGGGACGGAAGAGGAGAGGATGGGAAGGAGGGGAAGGGGAAGCGAGGAGGGTTGGTGGGGCGGAAGGGAAAAGAGGAGGGAGGAGGGTTTCCTGTAGGGGAGACGGGGCGGAGGGGCTGGAGGAGGTGGTGGTGGGCGGCGGTGGTCATTCAGGGGAGGGGAAGAGAGGGACAGAAAGAGAGAGAGAGGGGAGGAAGGATGGTGGGGAGGATTCGTTAGTTAGGTTATCTCTTTGCCGTCCGCCCCCCTTTGTCGTCCGCTTTTTTTCTCTTTGCCGTCCGCTAGCAGACAGCAAAGAGGGGGCCGTTAGTTTTTTTTCTAAGCAGCTCGTTAGTGGGGCCCACCTCTCTCTTTGCCGTCCGCCAACTGACGGCAAAGATTCTTTGCCGTCCGCTAGCCGACAGCAAAGAACTGGCTGATGGCAAAGACCTTCTTTGCCATCAGCCAGTTCTTTGCCGTCCGTTTTTCGTAAGCGGACGGCAAAGACCTTCTTTGCCGTCAGCCAGTAGACGACAAAGAAGTGGCAGACAGCAAAGAAGTGGATTCCAGTAGTGATATTGGCTCCCACATATTATACGAAGATCTTTATCGGTCGAACCGTTATGACAACATACGTAATTCCCTTTGTCAATCGGTATGTTACTTGCCCGAGATTCGATCGTCAGTATCTTCATACCTAGTTCAATCTCGTTACCGGCAAGTCTATTTACTCGTTCCGTAATACATCACCTCGTGACCAACTCCTTAGTCGTTTGCTTGCAAGCTTATGATGTGTATTACCGAGAGGGCCCAGAGATACCTCTCCGAAACTCGGAGTGACAAATCCTAATCTCGATCTATGCCAACTCAACAAACACCTTCGGAGATACCTGTAGAGCATCTTTATGATCACCCAGTTATGTTGTGACGTTTGATAGCACACAAAGTATTCCTCTGGTATCCGGGAGTTGCATAATCTCATAGTCGAAGGAATATGTATTTGACATGAAGAAAGCAATAGCAATAAAACTGAACGATCATTATGCTAAGCTAACGGGTGGGTCTTGTCCATCACATCATTCTCCTAATGATGTGATCCCGTTATCAAATGACAACACATGTCCATGGTTAGGAAACCTTAACCATCTTTGATCAACGAGCTAGTCTAGTAGAGGCTTACTAGGGACACGGTATTTGTTTATGTATGCACATATGTATTTAAGTTTCCGATCAATACAATTCTAGCATGAATAATAAACCTTTATCATGAATAAGGAAATATAAAATAACAACTTTATTATTGCCTCTAGGGCATATTTCCTTCAGTCTCCCACTTGCATTAGAGTCAATAATCTAGTTCACATCGCCATGTGATTTAACACCAATAGTTCACATCGTCATGTGATTAACACCCATAGTTCACATCACCATGTGACCAACACCCAAAGGGTTTACTAGAGTCAATAATCTAGTTCACATCGCCATGTGATTAACACCCAAAGAGTACTAAGGTGTGATCATGTTTTGCTTGTGAGAGAAGTTTAGTCAACAGGTCTGTCATATTCAGATCCGTATGTATTTTGCAAATTTCTATGTCTACAATGCTCTGCATGGAGCTACTTTAGCTAATTGCTCCCACTTTCAATATGTATCCAGATTGAAACTCATAGTCATCTGAATCGGTGTCAAAGCTTGCATCGACGTAACCCTTTACGACGAACTCTTTATCACCTCCATAACCGAGAAAATATTTCCTTAGTTCTCTAAGGATAATTTTTGACCGTTGTCCAGTGATCTACTCCTAGATCACTATTGTACCCCCTTGCCAAACTCATGGCAAGGAACACAATAGGTCGGGTATACAGCATGTCATACTTTACAGAACCTATGGCTGATGCATAGGGAATGACTTTCATTCTTTCTCTATCTTCTGTCATGGTCGGGCTTTGAGTCTTACTCAACTTCACACCTTGTATCACAGGCAAGAACCCATTCTTTGAGTGATCCATTTTGAACTTCTTCAAAATCTTGTCAAGGTATGTGCTTTGTAAAAGTCCTATTAAGCGTCTCGATCTATCCCTATAGATCTGGATGTATATAAGTAGCTTCACCGAGGTCTTTCATTAAAAAATTCTTATTCAAGTATCCTTTTATGCTATCCAGAAATTCTATATCATTTCCAATCAATAATATGTCATCCACATATAATATCAGAAATGCTACAGAGCTCTCACTCACTTTCTTGTAAATACAGGCTTCACCGAAAGTCTGTATAAAACCATATGCTTTGATCACCTCATCAAAGCATATATTCCAACTCCAAGATGCTTGCACCAGTCCATAGATGGATCACTGGAGCTTGCACACTTTGTTAGCACCTTTAGGATTGACAAAACCTTCTGGTTGTATCATATACAACTCTTCTTTAAGAAATCCATTAAGGAATGCAGTTTTGACGTCCATTTGCCAGATTTCATAATCATAAAATGCGGCAATTGCTAACATGATTCGGACGGACTTAAGCATCGCTACGGGTGAGAAAGTCTCATCATAGTCAACCCCTTGAACTTGTCGAAAAACCTTTTGCGACAAGTCGAGCTTTGTAGACAGTAACATTACCATCAGCGTCAGTCTTCTTCTTGAAGATCCATTTATTCTCTATGGCTTGTCGATCATCGGGCAAATCCACCAAAGTCCACACTTTGTTCTCATATATGGATCCTATCTCAGGTTTCATGGCCTCAAGCCATCTGTCAGAATCTGGGTTCATCATAGCTTCCTCATAGTTCATAGGTTCGCCTTGGTCTAGTAACATGACTTCCAGGACAGGATTATCGTACCACTCTGGTGCGGATCGTGCTCTGGTTGACCTACGAAGTTTAGTAGTAACTTGATCTGAAGTTTCATGATCATCATCATCATTAGCTTCCTCTCTAGTTGGTGTAGGCATCACAGGAACGGTTTTCTATGATGTGCTACTTTCCAATTCGAGAGAAGGTGCAATTACCTCATCAAGTTCTACTTTCCTCCCACTCACTTCTTTCGAGAGTAACTCCTTCTCTAGAAAGGTTCTATTTTTGGCAACAAAGATCTTGCCTTCGGATCTGTGGTAGAAGGTGTACCCAATTGTTTCCTTAGGGTATCCTATGAAGACGCACTTCTCCGATTTGGGTTCAAGCTTATCAGGCTGAAGCCTTTTGACATAAGTGTCGCAACCCCAAACTTTAAGAAACGACAGTTTAGATTTCTTGCCAAACCACAGTTCATACGGTGTCGTCTCAACGGATTTAGACGGTGCCCTATTTAACGTGAATGCAACTGTCTCTAATGCATAACCCCAAAAACGATAGTGGTAAATCGGTAAGAGACATCATAGAATGCACCATATCTAATAAAGTACGGTTACGATGTTCGGACACACCATTACGCTGTGGTGTTCCAGGTGGCGTGAATTGTGAAACTATTCCACATTGTTTTAAATGAAGGCCAAACTCGTAACTCAAATATTCGCCTCCGTGATCAGATCGCAAAAACTTTATTTTCTTGTTACAATGATTCTCCACTTCACTCTGAAATTCTTTGACCTTTTCAAATGTTTTAGATTTGTGTTTCATTAAGTAGATATACCCATATCTGCTCAAATCATCTGTGAAGGTTAGAAAATAACGATACCTGTCGCGTGCCTCAACACTCATCGGATCGCATACATCGGTATGTATTATTTTCAATAAGTCATTAGCTCGCTCCATTGTTCTGGAGAACGGAGTTTTAGTCATCTTGCCCATGAGGCATGGTTCGCAAGTATCAAATGATTCATAATCAAGTGATTCCAAAAGCCCATCTGCATGGAGTTTCTTCATGCGCTTTACACCAATATGACCTAAACGGTAGTGCCACAAATATGTTGCACTATCATTATTAACTTTGCATCTTTTAGCATCAATATTATGAATATGTGTATCACTACGATCGAGATTCAATAAACAATTTACATTGGGTGTATGACCATAGAATGTTTTATTCATGTAAACAGAACAACAATTATTCTCTGACTTAAATGAATAACCGTATCGCAATAAGCATGATCCAATCATATTCATGCTCAACGCAAACACCAAATAACATTTATTTATTTAGGTCCAACACTAATCCCGAAGGTATAGGGAGTGTGCGATGGTGATCTTATCAACCTTGGAATCACTTCCAACACACATCGTCACCTCGTCATTAACTAGTCTCTGTTCATTTTGCAACTCCTGTTTCAAGTTACTAATCTTAGCAACTGAACCGGTATCAAATACCCAGGGGCTACTATGAACACTAGTAAAATACACATCAATAACATGTATATCAAATATACCTTTGTTCACTTTGCCATCCTTCTTATCCGCCAAGTATTTGGGGCAGTTCCACTTCCAGTGACCATTTCCTTCGCAGTAGAAGCACTCAGTTTCAGGCTTAGGTCTAGCTTTGGGCTTCTTCACGGGAGTGACAACTTGCTTTCCATTCTTCTTGAAGTTCCCCTTTCTTTCCCTTGCCCTTTTTTTTGAAACTAGTGGTCTTGTTAACCATCAACACTTGATGCTCTTTCTTGATTTCTACCTTCACCGATTTTAGCATCGCGAAGAGCTTGGGAATCGTTTTTGTCATCCCTTGCATATTATAGTTCATCACGAAGTTCTAGTAGCTTAGTGATAGTGACTAGAGAACTCTGTCAATCACTATCTTATCTTGAAGATTAACTCCCACTTAATTCAAGCGATTGTAGTACTCAGACATTCTGAACACATGCTCACTAGCTGAGCTATTCTCCTCCATCTTGTAGGCAAAGTACTTGTCAGAGGTCTCATACCTCTCGACACGGACATGAGTCTGAAATGCCAATTTCAGCTCTTGAAACATCTCATATGCTTCGTGGCATTCAAAACGTCTTTGGAGCTTCGATACTAAGCCGTAAAGCATGGCGCACTAAACTATCAAGTAGTCATCATATCGAGCTTGTAAAACGTTCATAACATCTGCATCAGCTCCTGCAATAGGTCTGTTACCTAGCGGTGCATCAAGGACATAACTCTTCTGTACAGCAATGAGGATAATCCTCAGATCACGGACCTAGTCGGCATTATTGCTACCATCATCTTTCAACTTATTTTTCTCTAGGAACATATCAAAAATATATAGGAGCTATATCGCGAGCTATTGATCTACAACATAGATATGCAAATACTATCAGGACTAAGTTCATGATAAATTAAATTCAATTAATCAAATTACTTAAGAACTCCCACTTAAATAGACATCCCTCAAGTCATCTAAGTGATATGTGATCTAAATCAACTAACCCATGTCCGATCATCACGTGAGATGGGGTAGTCATCAATGGTGAACATCTCTATGTTGATCATATCTACCATATGATTCACGTTCGACCTTTCGGTCTCCAGTGTTCCGAGGCCATGTCTGTACATGCTAGGCTCGTCAAGTTTAACCCAAGTATTCCGCATGTGCAAAACTGTCTTGCACCCGTTGTATGTGAACGTAGAGTCTATCACACCCGATCATCACGTGGTGTCTCAACACGATGAACTATAGCAACGGTGCATACTTAGGGAGAACACTTTTATCTTGAAATTAAGTGAAGGGATCATCTTATAATGCTACCGTCGATCTAAGCAAAATAATATGCATAAAAGATAAACATCATATGCAATCAAAATATGTGACATGATATGGCCATCATCTTGTGCTTTTGATCTCCATCTCCAAAGCATCGTCATGATCTTCATTGTCACCGGCTCGACACCTTGATCTCCATCGTTGCGTCATGGTCGTCTTGCCGACTATTGCTTCTACAATTATCGCTAACGCATAGTGATAAAGTAAAGCAATTACATGGAGTTTGCATTTCATACAATAAAGCGACAACCATAAGGCTCCTGCCAGTTGCCGATAACTTACAAAACATGATCATCTCATACAACAACGTATATCACATCATGTCTTGACCATATCACATCACAACATGCCCTGCAAAAACAAGTTAGACGTCCTCTACTTTGTTGTTGCAAGTTTTACGTGGCTGCTATGGGCTTCTAGCAAGAACCGTTCTTACCTACGGCAAACACCACAACGGTGATTCGTCAAGTTTGCTGTTTTAACCTTCTTCAAGGACCGGCCGCAGTCAAATTTGATTCAACTAAAGTAGGAGAAACAGACACCCGCCAGCCACCTTTATGCAAGACTAATTGCATGTCTGTCGGTGGAACCGGTCTCATGTATGTGGACATGTAAGGTTGCTCCGGGCCGCTTCATCCCACAATACCGCCGAATCAAAATAAGACGTTGGTAGTAAGCAGTATGACTATCACTGCCCACAACTCTTTGTGTTCTACTCGTGCATATCATCTACGCATAGACCTGGCTCATGATGCCACTGTTGGGAAACGTTGCATGGAAAAACAAAAAAAAATCTACGCACACGCAAGATCTATCAAGGGGATGCATAACAACGAGAGGGTAGAGTGTGTCTACGTACCCTCGTAGACCGTAAGTGGAAGCGTTTCACAACGCGGTTGATGTAGTCGAACTTCTTCTCACGTCAACCGATCAAGTACCGAACGTACGGCACCTCCGCGTTCTGCACACGTTCAGCTCGGTGACGTCCCTCGCCTTCTTGATCCAGCAAGTCGTCGAGGTAGTAGATGAGTTCCGTCAGCACGACAGTGTGGTGACGGTGATGGTGAAGTGATCCTCGCAGGGCTTCGCCTAAGCACTACGAAGATATGACCGGGGGTGTAAACAGTGGAGGGGGGCGCCGCACACGGCTAACAATTGATTTGGTCTGTGCTAGGCGCGCCCTTCCCACATATATATAGGTGGAAGGGGAAGGGGAGAGGCCAGGAGGCGCCCCAAGTAGGACCGAATCCTACTTGGGCTCCTCCCAAGCCGCGCCCCCCTGCCATATACATCAGAGGAGGAAGGAAAGAGGGGGGAGGAGGAAGGAAGGGGGAATCCTATTCCCTTTCTTTCCTTTCCTTCTTCCCCTTTCCTTCTCTACCTTGGCCGGCCCATATGGGGGCACACCAACCCCTTGTGGCTGGTGTGTTTCCCCTCTTGGCCCATAAGGCCCATATCTTTTGCCGGGGGTGCCCGGCACCCCTTCCGGTGACCCGATAAGTACCCGGTACCCCCACCCCACCCCCCCGAAACACTTTTGGTGTCCGAATACCATCGTCCTATAATCAATCTTTACCTCTCGACCATTTCGAGACTCCTTGTCATGTCGTGATCTCATCCGGGACTCCGAACACATTCGGTCACCAAATCACATAACTCATATAAACTATACCGTCAACGAATGTTAAGCGTGCGGACCCTACGGGTCGAGAGAACTATGTAGACATGACCGAGACACCTCTCCGGTCAATAACCACAGCGGAACCTGGATGCTCATATTGGCTCCCACATATTCTACGAAGATCTTTATCCGTCGAACCGTTATGACAAAATACGTAATTCCCTTTGTCAATCGGTATTATACTTGCCCGAGATTCGATCGTCGATATCTTCATACCTAGTTCAATCTCGTTACCGGCAAGTCTCTTTACTCGTTCCATAATACATCACCTCGTGACCAACTCTTTAGTCGTTTGCTTGCAAGCTTATGATGTGTATTACCGAGAGGGCCCAGAGATACCTCTCCGAAACTCGGAGTGACAAATCCTAATCTCGATCTATGCCAACTCAACATACACCTTCGGAGATACCTGTAGAGCATCTTTATGATCACCCAGTTACGTTGTGACATTTGATAGCACACAAAGTATTCCTCCGGTATCCGGGAGTTGCATAATCTCATAGTCGAAGAATATGTATTTGACATGAAGAAAGCAATAGCAATAAAACTGAACGATCATTATGCTAAGCTAACGGATGGGTCTTGTCCATCACATCATTCTCCTAATGATGTGATCCCGTTATCAAATGACAACACATCTCCATGGTTAGAAAACCTTAACCATCTTTGATCAACGAGCTAGTCTAGTAGAGGCTTACTAGGGACACGGTATTTGTTTATGTATTCACACATGTATTTAAGTTTCCGATCAATACAATTCTAGCATGAATAATAAACCTTTATCATGAATAAGGAAATATAAAAAAACAACTTTGTTATTGCCTCAGGGCATATTTCCCTCACCTTAGTTGTTGGACTTATGGAAGACTTTGCGCCTGGAAACAACACATAAACTAGGTCTTTTCAGTTCATTCAGCTTATACCACAGAATGATAGTTTAACATTGTTGTAAGTTTGGACCAACAATGGTCAATCAACCTCCAAAATAAGGCTGGCGTGGAGCAAAGTCCGGTCACACGAGAGTAGGCCCCAAAGTAAAAAATCTTTTTGGAGACTTATGGAAAACACCATTGTTGTAGCGTTCTTGCCAATTGACATATCTAGTGCAGTAGCTCATGTCTGGCTTGTAAAATCCATTGTGCAGATAATAGCATGCCTTCTTTTAATATCCTAAAGTGGTAGAAAACCTGCCACTATTTCTGGTCTTTCTTAAGCTGCATGTCGAGCCGTTGGACCCAATGACACAGGTTAATCTTTTTTAGTCATTTTTGATTAAGAATAATCGAAAACGCACTTTTTTGGCGACTAAGGGTTGGGTGAATTGATTACCAAATCCCATGGTACTGTGGTGGGGAGATACGTCAGGTAGTCCATGGCAAAAATTCGAGAAGCCAGTGCGCTTGGGCCGATCCATTCCTGCATTAGCTCTAAATTATTGAAAAGCTACAAAAATTTTATACCCAGGAAGGTTGGCTGGTGAAGCCAATGACGGGATTGACCAAATTAAATGTTGATGCTTGCGTTCTCTATTGATGCAGGCACGAAATCCAAGGAATTAGTAGTTGAGATGAGCATGGTTCATTTCTTGCGGTGAGTTTTCACCCAACCATGTTGTGGACGTGCCCTTGACTGAGATACAACTCTTCGTGATGATTGCATCCTGGTGGTGCCTCGACGTTATCAAACGTAGTGCAAGATGGATGAAACTCTATTGAACTATTGCGAAAAACGTATGAACATTGTAGTAGCTTAGTTAAGGTGAAGTGCATCGATGGACGCAGCGGCATCTTAACCCCCCCATCTATGACGCGCGTGTCTTCGTGATTTGACATGATAGTTGGCTAGTTAGAGTATACGTGGGGGAGTGAGTGGGGGACACCGTTTTAGTAGCGTATATAGGTATACAAGGCGCACACACTGGCAGGAGACCCTAACACAAATGTAAGAAACACGCTACATTTGTCAGTACCAAGCCCGACCATTTGCCACGAGGCATTGTAGTCTTTTTTACCACGTCTATTAAGATCGCGTAACAATACAATGCTGACACCATCACACCAGACGCCCATGTTTGAGTTTGCTCGCGGTCGTTTGTCTTTCTCGTCCCAAAAAAGCCTGGTGACAACACATAAACTAGGTCTTTTCAGTTCGTTCAGCTTATACCACAGAATGATAGTTTCAACATTTTGTAAGTTTGGACCAAACAATGGTCAATCAACCTCCAAAATAAGGCTGGCGTGGAGCAAAGTCCGGTCACCGAGAGTAGGCCCCAAAGTAAAAAATCTTTTCTTGGAGACTTATGGAAAACACCATTGTTGTAGCGTTCTGCCAATTGACATATCTAGTGCAGTAGCTATGTCTGGCTTGTAAAATCCATTGTGCAGATAAATAGCATGCCTTCTTTAATATCCTAAAGTGGTAGAAACCTGCCACTATTTCTGGTCTTTCTTAAGCTGCATGTCGAGCCGTTGGACCCAATGACACAGGTTAATCTTTTTTAGTCACTTTTTGATTAGAATAATCGAAAACGCACTTTTTGCGACTAAGGGTTGGGTGAATTAGTTACCAACATCCCATGGTACTTGTGGTGGGAGATACGTCAGGTAGTCCATGGCAAAAAATATCGAGAAGCCAGTGGCTTGGGCCGATCCATTCCTGCATTAGCTCAAATTATTGAAAAGCTACAAAAAATTTCATACCCAGGAAGGTTGGCGGGTGTGAAGCCAATGACGGGATTGACCAAATAAATGTTGATGCTTGCGTTCTCTATTGATGCAGGCACGAAATCCAAGGAATCAGTAGTTTGAGATGAGCATGGTTCATTTCTTGCGGTGAGTTTTCACCCAACCATGTTGTGGACGTGCCCTTGACTGAAGATACAACTCTTCGTGATTGATTGCATCCTGGTCGGTGCCTCGACGTTATCAAACGTAGTGCAAGATGGATGAAACTCTATTGAAATTGCGAAAACGTATGAACATTGTAGTAGCTTAGTTAAGGTGAAGTGCATCGATGGAGCAGCGGCATCTGAACCCCCCCCAACTATGACGCGCGTGTCTTCGTGATTTAGGACATGATAGTTGGCTTAGTTAGAGTATACGCTGGGGGAGTGAGTGGGGGACACCGTTTTAGTAGCGTATATAGGTATACAAAGGCGCACACACTGGCAGGAGACCCTAACACAAATGTAAGAACACGCTACATTTGTCGTACCAAGCGACCATTTGCCACGAGGCATTGTAGTCTTTTTTACCACGTCTAATTAAGATCGCGTAACAATACAATGCTCGACACCATCAACACCAGACGCCCATGTTTGAGTTTGCTCGCGGTCGTTTGTCTTTCTCGTCCCAAAAAAGCCTGGAACAACACATAAACTAGGTCTTTTCAGTTTGTTCAGCTTATACCACAGAATGATAGTTTCAACATTGTGTAAGTTTGGACCAACAATGGTCAATCAACCTCCAAAATAAGGCTGGCGTTGGAGCAAAGTCCGGTCACCGAGAGTAGGCCCCAAAGTAAAAAATCTTTTCTTGGAGACTTATGGAAAACACCATTGTTGTACCGTTCTTGCCAATTGACATATCTAGTGCAGTAGCTCATGGTGGCTTGTAAAATCCATTGTGCAGATAAATAGCATGCCTTCTTTTAATATCCTAAAGGTGTGTAGAAACCTGCCACTACTTCTGGTCTTTCTGAGCTGCATGTCGAGCCGTTGGACCCAATGACACAGGGTAATCTTTTTTTAGTCACTTTTGATTAAGAATAATCGAAAACGCACTTTTTTGGCGACAAGGGTTGGGTGAATTAGTTACCAACATCCCATGGTAATTGTGGTGGGAGATACGTCAGGTAGTCCATGGCAAAAATATCGAGAAGCCAGTGCGCTTGGCCGATCCATTCCTGCATTAGCTCTAATTATTGAAAAGCTACAAAAAATTTCTATACCCAGGAAGGTGGCTGGGTGAAGCCAATGACGGGATTGACCAAATTAAATGTTGATGCTTGCGTTCTCTATTGATGCAGGCACGAAATCCAAGGAATCAGTAGTTGAGAGGCATGGTTCATTTCTTGCGGTGAGTTTTCACCCAACCATGTTGTGGACGTGCCCTTGACTGAAGATACAACTCTTCGTGATGATTGCATCCTGGTCGGTGCCTCGACGTTATCAAACGTAGTGCAAGATGGATGAAACTCATGAACTATTGCGAAAAAGTATGAACATTGTAGTAGCTTAGTTAGGTGAAGTGCATCGATGGACGCAGCGGGCATCTGAACCCACCCCCTCTATGACGCGCGTGTCTTCTGATTCAGGACATGATAGTTGGCTAGTTAGAGTATACGCTGGGGAGTGAGTGGGGGACACCGTTTTAGTAGCGTATATAGGTATACAAGGCGCACACACTGGCAGGAGACCCTACACAAAGTAAGAACACGCTACATTTGTCAGTACCAAGCCGACCATTTGCCACGAGGCATTGTAGTCTTTTTTACCACATCTAATTAAGATCGCGTAACAATACAATGCTCGACACCATCACACCAGACGCCCATGTTTGAGTTTGCTCGCGGTCGTTTGTCTTTCTCGTCCCAAAAAGCCTGGAACAACACATAAACTAGGTCTTTTCAGTTCGTTCAGCTTATACCACAGAATGATAGTTTCAACATTGTTGTAAGTTTGGACCAACAATGGTCAATCAACCTCAAATAAGGCTGGCGTGGAGCTGGAGCAAAGTCCGGTCACCGAGAGTAGGCCCCAAAGTAAAAAATCTTTTCTTGGAGACTTATGGAAAACACCATTGTTGTAGCGTTCTTGCCAATTGACATATCTAGTGCAGGTAGCTCATGTGGCTGTAAAACCATGTTGCAGATAAATAGCATGCCTTCTTTTAATATCCTAAAGTGGTAGAAACCTGCCACTACTTCTGGTCTTTCTGAAGCTGCATGTCGAGCCGTTGGACCAATGACACAGGTTAATTTTTTTAGTCACTTTTTGATTAAGAATATCGAAAACGCACTTTTTTGGCGACTAAGGGTTGGGTGAATTAGTTACCAACATCCCATGGTACTTGTGGTGGGAGATACGTCAGGTAGTCCCTGGCAAAAAATATCGAGAAGCCAGTGCGCTTGGGCCGATCCATTCCTGCATTAGCTCTAAATTATTGAAAAGCTACAAAAAAATTCTATACCCAGGAAGGTGGCTGGGTGAAGCCAATGACGGATTGACCAAATTAAATGTTGATGCTTGCGTTCTCTATTGATGCAGGCACGAAATCCAAGGAATCAGTAGTTTGAGATGAGCATGGTTCATTTCCTGCGGTGAGTTTTCACCCAACCATGTTGTGGACGTGCCCTTGACTGAAGATACAACTCTTGTGATGATTGCATCCTGGTCGGTTGCCTCGACGTTATCAAACGTAGTGCAAGATGGATGAAACTCTATTGAACTATTGCGAAAACGTTATGAACATTGTAGTAGCTTAGTTAAGGTGAAGTGCATCGATGGACGCAGCGGCATCTGAACCCACCCCATCTATGACGCGCGTGTCTTCGTGATTCAGGACATGATAGTTGGCGTAGTTAGAGTATACGCTGGGGGAGTGAGTGGGGGACACCATTTTAGTAGCGTATATAGGTATACAAGGCGCACACACTGGCAGGAGACCCTAATACAAATGTGAAGAACACGCTACATTTGTCAGTACCAAGCCGACCATTTGCCACGAGGCATTGTTAGTCTTTTTTACCACGTCTAATTAAGATCGCGTAACAATACAATGCTCGACACCATCACACCAGACGCCCATGTTTGAGTTTGCTCGCGGTCGTTTGTCTTTCTCGTCCCAAAAAACAACGTGCCGGGATGTCCTAGAGTTCGTCCTCTTCTCATCGTGTTCGGTCACCTCTTCGCCATTGCTGCTCATCCTGTGTTCAAGATGCCCCTGAACACGGCGTCGCCTGGGAGAAGGACCGATGCCACTCAAACAATAACCGACAACACTGCTCAAACAACCTGAATCACTTCGTGCTCGGGGATGAGGGGCAAATTCTCAGATGTGCCGGCAGGCAATCCAGCTCACCGAAAAACAAACGACGGCGGACGAATCTGCAAACACCATGGAAAAAGAATAGGACCAAGCCCGGATGAGGAGACGAAGGAGGTATTTCATCGCCCGTCAGCACATGGGTAGTTGCCGTCTCCTCTCCAATCGCCGGAACAAGCTCTGTGTTGGGACTTGGCATGCGTATCCCCAAGTCAGCCTTTGACTCTGAATCGGTCTGTGGGCCTGTGGGGGCAGACGTGCAGACCCGCACATAAGGTACATGCCACCCCTCATGTGGCAGAGAGAGAGGAGAGAGAGAGAGAGAGAACTATGAGTAATGAATACCAGGTTCACTTTACACTTTGTTGGACCATCCTCCTCCGTAAGATAGACACCCTGCACCGCCCTGGACCTGTATTATAGTTTGTATCTTGAATAATAATGCCAGACCAACAGCATAACCGCAGATCACCGTTGAAAAAAAAGTGTGGGTCAGATTGCAGCATCCAGATGCTGGCGTCCAGTACCTCGCATTCCTTAGTTAAGGGCGTCCAGGACGTCTGCACTCCTTAGTTAAGGGCTTTGCTGAAATTAAAGCCATGTCATGACTTACAATGTTGTTGGCATGAGTAGCCCCCTGATTATTATGATCAATAAAGTTTTTTGACATGATGATCAATAAAGTTGCCATGTGGTTTTCCCTAAGAAAAAGCAATCTCCCATAAAAAAAGGAAAAAAAAAAGGAAAACGTTGCAGTCGCGCCGGTTGGACATGCTCTAATCTGGTCGAGTCGCACCGCGTAGCCGAGCGGGCGAAGCGAGACGACTAGCCAGAGTGACCCGACGCATCGGAGTATGCGAGCAGCCGAGCCGACGCATCCCCACCCCCCATCTCCGCGCCGCCCCGCGGCCCCAACTCCGGCCGCCGCTTAGCTCCGCCCCGGCCCTATTAAGCTTGTTGAAAGAAGCAGAGTTCAGTGGAGAGATTAACGGACGCCTCGTCGCGGGGTGCTCGATGGACCCTCACCCCCGTCGCCGGCGAGCGAGGTGCCGTTCCGCATCAGCTTCTCCGGCCACGGCGGTCACCTCCGCCTCAGCCTACCCCCCACCCGCCCAGCCCGTGCCCGACTTCGTCCTGGTACGCGACCCCCCCGAACTCGCCCCTTCACTGCACGTTCTTACTCAGTGCGAAGTCTGAACCCTAACCCAACGCTGCTGTAATGGCAACCGCAAGCCGCCGGCCTACCCGCCCGAGAGTCCCAGCAGCGTCCAGGAGTATCATCGAGGCCAATCTCAAACCGAGCTCTACGTCCCCACCGCGGCCAATGACGGCAGGGTGTGGGGATGTGGACTGGTTCGACCTCGCCAGGCCGCCTCTGGAGCCTCTGCCCCGCGCACCATGCTCGTCCCCGCCTGGGAGCCGCCTTTTCGCCGACGATCAATGGTCGTCGTCTGAGCAGCAAGTTTGGGGCCCTGAGTCTGTGCAGAGGAGATGAGCCAAGTGTTCGACTCGGGGACTGGAGGGATGGTGCCACGGATGCCAGGCCGGCGAAGGACTTTGGAGGGGAGGAGTCAAACAGCCGGCCATTCCGCCGGGAGGCCTGCAAGACGATGCAGCTGAGGCGGCAGCATGGAAAGGCATTCCAGAGGGTGCGCGGAATGGTGATTGGGTGCGTGAGCTTATGAGTGTGGCCCCTGCTCTAATGCTCCGCCAGGGTTCCCCAGGGATTGGACTTGGGCCAGTTGAAGGTTGATCCTTGTTAATATCAAAGTGTTGTGTTTTTACTAAGGAATGAATGGGGTGTTTAAAATGGGGCAGTAACAACTAACAATCCTTGTCTTATGTTATAGAGGATACAAGCCACTGGAAGTGTTTACGGGATGGTGAGCAGTCGAGGAACT
This sequence comes from Thinopyrum elongatum, assembly GCA_011799875.1. Lineage (NCBI taxonomy): Eukaryota > Viridiplantae > Streptophyta > Magnoliopsida > Poales > Poaceae > Thinopyrum > Thinopyrum elongatum. Next base: position 149,858,237 of record CM022302.1, on the reverse strand, counting down.
GCATCTTCATCAAATGACACGACGGTAACGCACTTAAATGCTTACGGCTCAACATCCACATCCTGCAGTTTGGCATTATATTCGGATTGCCCATGGTCCGCAGGATAAGTACTCGGTTGCAGTTGATGATTTGTTCAAGATAGCTTGGGAGGAAGATGATGTCAACATTGTGCCACATGAAGATGATGGGAGCAATTGGCTGGAGATGAGAGAACAACGGTAATTATTGCCGACGTACTTCATATGTTCAAGTCACATGAGGATATTCTCTTGTTTTGAAATGCAGCAGCTACTTTCTACACCTACAGATATGCCATTTTGACTTTTCACAGTATCATGCAATAATTTGAATATGTTTTTTAATACTAGCAAAAGACAAAAGAAATGAATTATGAAAGCATTTCAAGATAGACCAAAGTTTGAAAATGCTGTCCGCAAGGATCACACAAAAACTACACTTAGAGATGGAATATGAAGTAATTGTAAAATGCCTGTTTACTACTATGTATAGAGTATGGTTTCTCGTGAAAAAAGAAAATATATAAATACGGTTACTTAAGAAAAAACTGTATATATTCTACATGTGTTTCTCAATGCTATTAAGTCTTATCCGGTTCCGTGTTAATCCTCCCATTTCCCATTTGTAGATGTCAATGAACGAAAGGTTGATAAGTTGCAAGATGCTTCTGCAACTCTACAAGGCAGACACTGACAAACAGGAAGCTAATGTCAGAGGAGATATTTCTGAAGCTCAAAGACTTGGATAAATGTTATCATCTGAAGTGAAAGATACCCGCAGAGAAACAAGGGATTAGTTGATGATAAGCCAGCACAGGAGGGCACGGTAGGCGCACATTAATAAAAAAACGCGACTCTTTGCATCTGTTGTGTTTCTTATTCCATTATCTTCATTGGTGCTTGGTGTTGCAGAAGCAGCAACATTTCTGAAAGAAAACCGAAACACTGATTGTTATTGTGTTCCATTTCACTCAATAGGATTGGGCACTCGTTGGGGGGATAATTCTATTGTGACAACTTCCACAAACTTATCCAGATATGGCAATTGAATATCCCTTTGAATTGGATAGTTCCAGAAGGAGGTAAAATACTCATTAGATCTGTACCTTTTATCCAGATATCTGAAGTTTCCTATGCTGATGAGCATCTAGGTGTTTGCTGTTTAAGAGCATGAACCACATTTCTTTAACATGTTCAATAGGCACAACCATGCCACATGCTTGTGTAGGGTTTCATGCCACAGTGAATCGGTGATAGTGGTACCATATCTCTGTGCTTTGACCGCTACACCATTGCCTTGTAAATTACCCGAACAGAAAACATTCAATTCAATTTACCTAGCAACTATATGAAAGAATTTTTAAATTTGTATTGGTATTATTACTTAGGATGGCCAAAACTTTCTTTGTGCATGCGAGCTATCAACATAAAGAAGAAACTTGAAGATGTCGTCTTAACCTTTCTTATGCCGAACTGTGAATAACTATGTGTTTGAAGTCTCAACCATAGTTCCGACAAAGCTCATTCACATTTTGAAGGCTTCAGTGTTAGTATTGATACAGAATATGTGCTAAGACTAATAAATTCACTCATCGATTTTACCACCATCTTGTGAAACTGAGAGGTCGATAGACTAGGAATCAGCATCCCTTCCAAATTCTCTATCCATCACATGCAGACACTTGTGTTAATCACTTACGGCTCACACATTGACTACATATGGAAACAAATTACGTATTATGATAGCTGCAAATGGTACATTCCATTTCTATTTGTTCCTTGTCTTTGGCCCTTTTGGGACAAAGACTCGCCATATAAAATTTCGAACGAAAGGAAACATGAAGCAAGAAGGGGTTACCCCTTCATATACTCCTATCGAAGTTATGCATACAGCAAGAGCAATCCCTATTGCATCACCTTAGGTTAGATAGTAGGTAACTGAAGCTTGATACAATCGCTAACACCTGTATTCTTTGTATGTACCAATAAATAGGCTATATATTATCTTGAGAAGGGGGAATCAGTCTTTGTGGCAGCCCATACATCAGCAGAAAAAACGGTTGTTGCAGAGTATGCCTTTGCTTTAGCATCAAAAGTACGGCTGACTTCACTGATTCTTTTCTGTATATTTTTGTAAACTGCGGCCTTTCATTTTCTTATTTCTTGTATTTGCGGTCAGCAATGTGCTTGAGTTAGGAGATCTCTAGCTTACTATTTATTACCTATAGTTGCTTTGAGAAGTACACAGTTATTTCTGAATCATGCTCACTTTTACTTTTGTTAGTAGATTTATTGTAGAGTATGCATACTTTGTTACACTATTCTCTATGTACTGTAGCAGTTTATTTCAGGCCTCCCAAACATATAATGAATGTCTCGATAGAAAGATGTAGTGGTGGACACATGATAACAGACGTTATTGTGCAGCATTGCACAGGGTGTCTATAGCTCCCATTAAGACTATCAGCAACCAGAAATACCGAGATTTCTGCGGGAAGTTTGATGTGGGACTTCTTACTGGAGATGTTAGCATCAGACCAGAGGCAACTTGCTTATTATGACAACAGCGAAATATTGCGCTCAATGCTCTACAGAGGTGCTGATATTATACGAGATATTTGAAATGGGTATTCATTGCATTTCTGATTATTTTTTCTTAGGGTAATATGCTCTGTGTTTTCACTTTCCACTTCACATTTTTTGCAATCTTATTAAGGCTTGTTCGGTAATCTCCACCAACAGGGATTGGAGAGGATTGGAGGAGTTTGAGAGGTGGATTTTGACTTGCTGGGGATTTAATCCCATTCCAATCCCCTTCGACCCCTTGAAATCCAAGCAAACCGAACAAGAAAGGGATCATGGTTCCTGTTTCTGATGTTGATTAATGATGCAATCAGGGTAATTTTTGATGAAGTGCATTATGTGAATGATGCCGAGAGAGGCGTAGTTTGGGAGGAGTTATTAGATATGCTCCGAAGCACATAAATTGGCTCCTTTCAGCAACGGTATGGATCGAGTGAAACTGCGATTTTATTACGACTGTGCAATCAACCAAATATGGTATATATAGTATTGATGTTAACTGTTTACCAGTAATAGTTGAGTCATGCCAATTATGCAAGAATGGCAGCATTAATTTAGTACATAATAGTTCAGACTCAACTCAGAACAGGGAATACTAGTACTATTCAGCTGCATTTGGATTCTTAATTATACTGAAGATCTTAAGGTGATGTTGTCGTGCATTATGGCAAGTATGGTGTAAGTTTCATAGTATGGAAGATTGTGATTGCCTTATGACCAGTAACCTAGATTATGTCATACATGTACAGGAATGCAATTTATTTGCGGTTTGGTTTTGCAAGTTTCTGGCTGCTACAGTATCAACCAACCTATTACTGGCTGTAGCAACCGTTTATGATAAGGCAATGGTTATGTGAAAATTTGATTCCAAACTAACACATTAAAATATTGGAAAAGTGCTTTTCACTGTTGTGCTACGTACAAATCTGAAGTTTGATATTCAATTTATTTCGTTCAGGTGCAGTTTACTTTAGGCTGAATTTTAATTATTTCTGCCAGGTTCGTAATACAGTTGAATTTGCTGACTGGATTGGCCGAACAAAACAGAGAGAAAATTCGTGTCACATCGTAAGTGTAACGTGCTATCATTTGAAGTGGGGAAAATGTACAGTTTACCCTTGACACCTATTTGATTTGGCTCCTCTAATCTAGTTTGTGTAATTCCAACAGGCCCTGTACTATAGTATTTGTGCAATTAAAAATCTTGGATAATTGTTTCTGTTGGTATAAGCTATAAGCTAATTATGATGATCCTAGTAGGCCCTTTTTTCACTGCATAATTAAATTAATACAATGGTAATATGACCACATTCAATGGTCTACGCCTACTAAAACTGCTAGCTAGTTAGATGGAGTGAGGAGGGCACGCTTTGGATCCCGGAGACGTAATCAAACATGCACGCCACAATCGAGGATATACGCACAAAATGCTATGTAGATCATGCATGTAGTTTGATTGAGTCGTAATTGTTTAGAGGGCTGGCGTGGATAATGGAGATAATCAGGTATGTAGGGGATTGCATGATTAGCTGGTTTTATCTATTTATTCTCTTAGTGAGAACAAAAATGTATCATGTGGTGTTAAACATTGGCCTATCGCAAAGTGTGTATTTGTCCCTGAGAGGCTGAGAGAGAATGCAAAACCCTCAGAGAGATTAGAGGGAGGAGTTGAATTACATAGGATGGAGTTGAGTAGCTAGAGGGAAACGGGTTCAGGTCACGTTCCTTTGACATGTTTATAGATGGAAGCTGAAGTTATGGCTTCTTGGCCCTCTCATTTCCGAAAAGGATGGGGTAGTTTTGACACAATTTCTTACTCTAGTATGACGGACAACAATTTGCCCTTCCCCGAGGGGGGGGATAAAACAAAGATACCTTTTTAGGCTTGGTTGCACAATTGGACACTGTAGAGCTTCAACAAATGGGCTAGGCGAGGTGGTTAAATAAATCAGCGCGTAACAGTGTAAAGTTAACTTCTTACTGCACTTTTGTAATTAATAACATGTTCCTGTTGTAAGATTCTTTTCAACATATATATCAATCACAATTTGCACACCGTTAGACCATTAATTTCACAGGACTAACAAAAGCCCGTTCCCCTCGAGGCATTGCCTGTTCTACTCTGGAGAGGGATACAAAGTAGGTGAGAAGGATAATTTTCTTACTCAAGGATTTAGAGACGCAAAGGACGCTTCAAAATGAAAATGCAAAACAAGTTTGGAGCGAAACCTGGAACAAATCAGGAAACCCTGCAGTACGTTGGAACTCAAGGCAGAAATCCAGACACGTCTAGTAAGGGAGAGATCAGAAGCACCCAAATGCACCACCAACCAATCAGGCGCAGCAGCAATGCAGCAAAGACCTCAGGGTCAAGGAGAGATCTGAGTCTTCATTCTGGATGCCGCTTATAACAAACCTTTTGAAGAAATTCACTTGTTGCCTGTATGTGAGAAAGAGGTTTGACATCTCTCTCCATGTTTTTAATTCACGACAAGGTCTTTGACCTCTGTTCTTTCTGCTTTGAAATGTTACTTTTCATGGGCATTCTGAACCTAATACTCCATTGTAAGAAATAACAATTATCTTATTATTTTTGGTCATGAATAATTCCTGTATCTATTGGATGTTACTTAACATTCAAGATGACCTTTCTGCATCATTTCTATGGTTCTTATGCAGGTCGGGTAATTTTTTGCTTCTCAAAGAACAGGTGTGATAGGTCAGCAGATAGCATGTTTGGTTTGCTGGTCTTACCCAGTAGTTTATGTAAAAGCGAAATCGGGTCTTCTGTTGATAGCCTTTTCGCCGCATCAAAGGATTCGACAGGAACCTTCCTCAGGTTATTCCACATGGCAAAGGTTTTTACTGGTTAGCTTAACTTTGTTTGGTGCTATAGATTTGACGTTCGTTGATTAGGTCGTAGGAATAAAAGACTTATGCGAAGAGGAATTGGAGTTCACCATGCTGGGTTCTTCCTATGTGAAAGAAGTTAGTTGAGATGTGTTTTGTCGCGGATTGTGTGTGATCAAGGTTAAGCTTCGAACATCTAAAAATGATATGTCATCTTTGAAAAGGTCACGTGGTCCGCAAAACCCTTATATGTAGAGTGCCTCCCTCATTGACCACCGCCACCTGCTCATCTTTGTGGCCACACCTCCTTACTCATGGCCGTGTGCTCCTCCAGGCCTTCCAGAGCTCGCTACAACTCCGCCCTGACCGGGCAGGTGACGATCCCGTGTGCCATGGCATGGTGGATGGAATCATTCCTCAACCGAGCGTGGTCGGAAGCTGAAATGAGTGATCCGTATGCTGCTTGTTGTCTAGCAGTCCAGTGGTGCCGGTGCTGCTAACATGAGACGAGCTCATCTCAAATACTTCCAAACTAGCGTTGTACTCTTACTCCAGATTGATTTTCCGAGCTGTCTCCAATGTGTCTCTCGCCTGAAGAGAGTGAGTGGAACATGATGCAATGTGTCCATGATGGGTCCTGAAATGGCTGTGCAGTCTTCTACTTATTAAGCCGGAGCTCCACCCGCCAGAGGGAGAACTGAGCACCAGTGCAAAAACCACCTCCGCGAAAACTGCCTCTAAAGGGTTTTTGAACTGGTTTTGGAAAGCTGTTAAGATCAGATGTCAGGTTGTAGCTGAGACGGTTTAAGTGCGCAAGTATTATTACTACCTCGTCCGGAAATACTGTCATCAAAATGTATAAAAGGAGATGTATCTAGACGTATTTTAGTTTAGATATATTCCTTTTATCCATTTTGAGGTCAAGTATTTTCGGATGGAGGGTAGAGACTTGTTGAGGGTACACTGGACTTCTCTTTTCGTCTTTTCAGTTACATGTTAGGTGGAAAACTGATGTACTAGCTAACCATGATCTAACTACTCTCTCCATGTCATCTATCTACTTTTCGAGTGTATCTTAGTAGTTGCACTTCTTGAAGCCTGAAAAGGAAACTTCATGGACGGTCCATTAGGCTGGTAGGATTATTTGCTAGTATGTAAACAAAGTATAAAACTATAAATGTTACTAGGGAGTAGTGGCTATAGTGGACAGTTTGTGCACTGCTCGGAATAATAATTCATTGCCGAACCAGTATCATGGGCACAAGGTGTTTAGCTTGAGTGGTGAGGCTAACAGTGAAATGATTGTTCGGTTCAAACCCAGTGTTGTCAAGCTACTAGCAAGTTAAAGTGATATTTTAAAATCAGCATGTGCTGCCTGCAGTTATTATTTATAAATTATACCGGATGGGAACCTTTTGACTTGCTTAAAACTCGTTGCAGTACTTGTTTTCCACTGAGACATTTGCAATGCGTGGTAATGCTCCTGCAAAGAAACGGGGAGTTCTTTTTGGTTTCTTCATACTACGGAGGGTTCAGTGTTTCTGTATCTTGTGTTCAGACTTCATATAGTATATACTTAAACTAAGCAATGGTAATCCCACTCGTAGTTTTACTTATATTGTAATTTGAACTGTGGAATGAAAACAGATCAATTGTTCTCGTTCATTTTTCGAATTGACTGCAAGTGCTTAATGATGAATTACTTATACTTAGTGTTGTAACAACAAATTTCTTTCTGGCGGGAACTGCTATATCTTTGCAATTAATACTAATTGTAGCGAGGTGATAAATGGTCATTTTGTTATGTTTTTATAGTTCAGAACCTTTGGGAGTCCCTTTTTCGATTTATTTATGTGGGAAGCATGATAGTAGTCACCACTAAAAAACACTCCACCTCGCGGAGATTTTGGATATAACTGTCAATTTTTGTTGTCTGGCATGTGTAATTGGGAGTGGGGACAATATATCTAGTGATTGTATTATGGTTGCAGGCCACTTCTGTTGAATTGCTTTGGGGCTAGACCAAATTTTAATGTATTGTTAGTATCTTGCCAAACGATTGACAGGTTTCTTGTTCAAAGATATTTTGAAGGTTGCTTGTTGACAGTTCACATAATTGTCCAGTGTTTATTCGTTGACAAACATAAATGTAAGTCAGGGATGAACATAGTGTTTTTTCTTATTTCTGTGCCGCCATTTGAATCAAGCTATTGTTGACATGCTTAGTTTATATGTCTTGAGCTTACCATGGCCTTTTTAAGCCCAAAGATCATGATATAAACTGCCTGTGCCTCCGACTACTTAAACCTTGCAAATTCAAACAGGGTGGGTTTGTGTTTGATACTTAGGAAGTTTGAGGAAAGGAACACGAAGGTTACTTCCAGGGGGAGTATTCAAATGGTCTGGGCGAGGCTGTGTAGGAGAGGACAGCTAGTACCATAGGTACAGTGAAATGAGTGCCGTGATGAAATCCTGAAGAAAGTGAGTGTTTGAAAAAGTTTCTTGTTGAAAACCAACCGACTGGAAATCTCAGTTTCGACTAACATACACTATGACTAATTACATTTTTCTACGTGTGGAGGAACTTAAGTATACCTCTCACTGTCGACTACTAGAAAAAGTTCCTGCTGAGCCCATGTTATTGAATAGTTTTGTATTAGATGTGGGTGTATTTCTGTGGCCAACCATCTTTTCAATTTCTCGAGCTTCATGGCGGGCAGATGCACATTGCTCTGAATAGATATGTTTCAACTTTCACTTTTTCCAGGGATACTCAAAATTGCAACATAAACTCGACATATATTCCCCTTGCCTAAAAATGCTCAAATCAGCTTATTTCCTCTTATAAATCTTCTTGTTCTGAGCCTTATCGCGCTGAAGCACAGTTTGCATTGCGAATATATATGTTTGAATTATAGACCAAAACTGAAAATAGCTAGAAAGAAATATTTGGTGCCTTGCTTCTGTTAGAGACATGCATCTATAGCTGTCTGATATCCCTATTGGGTTAAGGGGCTTTATGCATGTTTTCTTTGCCGGTAGACTGGCATGGCCTCATGTAGAATACGACTTGTTATTACGACAGCTGCACTTGCTAAACTCAGGTTATTTAATTGGTATAAAAACAGAGTATATTGGCAAATCAATGTTTTGAATTAAATATGTTGACCAGAGAGTCTGTTATTCGGAACGTTGTCGGGGTCAAAAACACCTTGTACCTGGCAGGGGGGTTGCCCCCATTATCTCTACCATTAGGAGATGTGCATTGAGATCGGGCGCACATTCTTTACCACAAAGATATCTGATCCGAGAGCATGTGCACAAATTCGAGGTATGTTTGAAGGGCTGACCACAGTGGAAGCACCCCAGCCATACATACAAGCACAAAATCGACTATGTATTCAACTAATTTCTTGAACTTGCAGTCTGGCTAAGTTGCATAACTGTTTGACTGTGAGGTCGCGGGGCAGTTGCAATTGGCACTGGTTTCTGAGTGAGCATAAGATGGAAGTAAATTGATGGGCATGTCACATTAACGTTATATCAGCTGAAAATACTCACTAATGATAAAACTTTGTTAAGTTTAATTTTCTTTTCTCTATGGCATACTGACTTTACTACCAGTATATAAATTTGCGTTGGGGAGACGCTAGAATGCGTATTTGATGTATTTCATGGATTTTAAAGAACGAAAATGCCCAAGGCCAAAAGGCCTACAGAGGGCGTGAGTGCGTATGATCTTTAGATCGATGTGTGCCCCAATATGTTCTTTTAAACATGTCAAGAGGAAACGGATTTTTATCCTTCACGGAGCATTGTCTTGTAGGTGGAGGACATGCTTAAGAGAAGTTTCGCAGAATTCCATGCACAAAAGGATTTGCCTCAGAGGAAAGTGCTTCGGGCAAATGCTCGTCACATACAAAAGACATCGAGTGAGACATTCAAACCTTCTTTACCAAATTGCGATTAATACGGGTTTGTGCCATATTTGATATTCTGGCCTCATTTCGTTTAATTTATGGGTTGGGTATCTAATTTGTGAACTACAACCCTTGGTAGAATGACCCAGCACAGCTGTAGCAGTTATGGGCACTGCAAAAATGTGATAGAAACTTACAGTAGGTGCAAATGTGTTGATCTAGTCTTTCATTTTGGGAATATGTGTTGATTCTTAATCTTGTTTGTCTGTTCCAAGTTGGCAAATGAGTAAAATATGCAGCAATTTCTTAACCCAATATCTTGGAGTATAGTAGTCTGTTGGACTTGTTACAGAAGATAAAAATGATAAAAAAAAAACGTAGTTACAGAAAGGCAGACATTATTTACTTAGTCCTCTACCCTCCCAGGCTCCCAGTCATGAAACTGTGCATCTAGCCGCCAAAAGGATGAGGGAAGTTGTGGCATCTATAGTCATTTTCGAGCACCTGCAGGGACTAGATGTACAGTTGGGTTGATCCAGGGCACATATCATAGAATCAGTCTCTGTGAGATCTTTGGTGTTATCAAATGATAAGCTGATAGGTTTGGTACTTGGTATTTTCTTTGTGTATCATAGTTAATAATAAATAAACATACAGCCTCAGTGTATAGTCTGTGTTTCCTATGCAGAAAGGTCGTAGTTTTACCCCTACTTGGCGCGGTGCAGTCTTTTTCCTCCTTGTTAACAACCTGTAACAATAATAGTTGGGCATTCTTTTTGGGGATTCTTATATAAGCATATGAAGCATGTAAGTAGTTTTTGGTTAAAGCACCTAACCATTTATGGTGTATAATAATAAAAAAAGTTAAGATTGTTATATACATGCAATGAATTATCCTATCTGCATCAGAATCTATTAAATAATTCTTAAATACTAAGGTGCATAAAAGGAGAGCCTTCTAGTTGAAGAAATATTACGATAGTCTAGAAGCCGAAGAACACAGGGAATTGTCACAGAAGCAATTATGCAAGTCACACTACTCAGCGAGTTCCTTGCGCCTGAAGGATTGGTGGTTGTTAAATCCAAATCTGTTTAGATGCATTCTCTTGGGTTGCATTTTACGCATGCTTTATTTTGATGTTCATCCTTTCAAAGGATTTTTTTGTTTAATTATCCTGTCACAAATAAGATTCAATTTGCGACCTCCTTTATTAAAAAATAAGGATCCCATACCAAGGGGAGAAATCCTTAAATTCAGGGGGTGACAGTGGGCTTATAACACAAGCTAGCTTACGGAGTTGAGCTTGGCCCAAACATTCAATCTTTTGTGTTTGAAATTAAGCTTGATAATCTGCCTCTTCTTGATTCAAACCAACAACAACAAAGCTTAGTCCCAAACATAGTGGTGGGTAGGCTAGAGGTGAAACCCATAAGATCACGCGACCACTCATGGCTACGGACCAGTGGATAGCAACTCCACGCACCCCTGTTCCATAATTAGTTCTGGCTAGCTTCTTGATTCAAAACTGAAACGAAATTTCGTTGGACCCCAATTAGCTACCACCTTTGGAGCTTCTTCTAAGAACCTCCAGTTGAATGATAGGAACTTTGACCATCCATTTTAAGCAAGCTACATTAACTGTGGGACTTCTCTTGTGGCAACTATTCTATGTAAATTTTTTATTTGAATTCGACGCAGAAGTCTGCCATTTCTATTATAATGAATCGAATTAGAGAGGTATCCAGGGGCTTACTGGGCAGCACCTGGTTGGTGGGATAGACAGCTTGGGTTCGTCTTACTTGACCTTCATTAAATCGGTTTTCTTTGTTCCTTCTAGACATCACCCATTTAATCTACTGATTCATATAGGTTCTATATTTGAAACGTCTTGTCTACGCTTCGACCATGGATTTGATAAAACCACAGTAGGCTTGGGTTAAAGCTGGTGGCTTTGCGCTTACTTATGTATCGTACTTTACTACAAATGGTTACTGGCACAAACAGTGGCATCTTTTCGCAATTAAAATGTGCTATGTTTATTAGACAGGATGATGTCACTGCTTGGCTTAATAGTGGAAAAAATCATCCGCGACACCTAAAGCAGTTGTTGTTCTTGTACTGACGGTGATTGCACTTCCATCTGCACTAGCCCCTAATTATCCAGTAAAAAGAAGGGGCCAGGGATTCTCAAGGATATTTTTTTATCCCGCCGAAAGGAAAACGTGGCATGGATGATGAATTTTTCTCTTCCTCTAGAACACGAAAAAAGGTCAGGTGTTATCAATATAAAGCTACCATAACACTGGGGCGCATAGGGAATGGGTTTTGAAGTAAGAGCGTGGAGAAGAAAGAGATTATTAGAGATTGTACAGCAACAATAAGATGATCAAAGTGGAGACTCCGTGAAGACATTAGCAAAAAAACTTACGCTTAAAAACAGTTCAACGGTATTAAAGAGCAGGACAGATGGACAAGGACCTTTCCGCCGCTATAGAGCGATAATGTTTTTTTATTTAAATTTTTTTTGGGTTTTGTACAGATATCTGCACTTGTTATTGGTCTTTAAAAATTGCCTTACTATATAATCTTCCAATTGCATTCACATTCTAAAGTGTGTCAAATCAGAGGATTTTTAAAAGATCCGTGGTCTTGCATCTGCTGATTATTTGTGTTGTTCTTTATTGTCTAACTTTTTATGTTACCAATTCTGTTAGAGTCAATCTTGTAAGTAGTAATAAGTTACTTAGGGCTATGGTGTACCAGTGCGTTTTCTGAGTGCGCTTTTATACTCCACCTTATTACTATTCTAAGGTATTTGTGCGAGATTTTCCTTGTTACGACTTGATTTGATTTTTTTTATGAGTCTTAAGTAATTATTGATAGTTGCAACTAGGATAGGCAACACAAAAGTGATATATAAAACTCTTAATTTTAACTAATTAGTTACAGTTAGAACTTGTCTCGCGTTTTTTCTTATGCATTTTCTTTTTTCTTTTTTTTTGGTCACCCCACACATCAGTTGCAGTGTTTGATGTATTACCTTAATCCCCCCTCGATCCTTTTTTCCTTTTTTTTTGTGATAATTTTGATTTTATGCGGTTCTTGTTTTTTCGATTTTGAGATAAGAGTCTTTTTCTTAATAAGTTTCTGTTTTTAACTTTGCCTTTGGTGTTTTCCATTTCCTTTCTGCATTTGGATTTATCAACTGTTTTATTTTTACTTGTTTTATTTTCGTATGCCTATGTCCAGAACCACCATCACAAAATATGGACCATAGAATATGGAATCATTAGTGTAACAATGTACCATTGTTTCATTCAAACACTATTCTACTTACTTGTACCCAGAAAGTCATAAAAACACGTGCCATGGTTGTATTAAAATTGAAGGAACATAAGTCCAATGTTATGAAGGATCAAAAGCTGCAACAAGGATGGCAAGCCTTGTTGACCTACAAATGATTTTTAATACCATTAATGTCGATGATTTTTTTTTTTTGCCGGCCACTTCAAGCATTTGAGGCCACGTGTTTACAATTGGCCCTACGTAGACAGTAAGCATTCTTTACCTTACCCCTATGTTGTTTTTCTTGGTGTCTTGTGGGACAGTTGTTTAGATTTAGAAAATTTAAGTTTTAAGTCCTCAAGCAACACAGATCTACCCCTATTTTGGCACACAACAAAATTCCAAGGGGGTTGGGAAACTTAAAATTTCGTAAGTTGTCGTTGGTCATCCCCTCGTGATTCTCGGTTGTGTCCTGCACTATTTTGAGGTTTGTTGGTTTTTTTTTGTTCTATCCTTACTGTATTGAAAGCTTTGACCCACATACGTTGTTTTGGTTCTTGTTTTACAGTGTATAACACCTAATGCGGCTAGTTTATTTTCTCTTATGGGACCCTGTTTGGTTCATGAGGCTCCAGTCTATTTTTTTTTTTTCCCAAACTTTGACTACTAATCCCATACTTATTGGCCCTTTATGCGAGTTTATATCCGTGTACTGTTACACTACGGTTCTGGCGTTTGGCGGAAATTGTCCTACGGGTGATACCGCTTACGTGGCCATTTTTGCTTTTTCTTAAAAACCGGCGCAACAAGGTTTTTTGATTTTTATCAAGAGGGATTTAAATATCCATTTTTTCTTGGCTTTGGGTTGGACCCCTCTATGTCAATCCCCCCTACAATGTGATTTCATGATTTTGCCGATCCGTTTAATGATTTTCTGTTACTATACAATTTTGTATGTTTACCACGTCGTGCAGATCGTTTTAGTACTAAAGGAGCTCCATTTACATACGATTTTCCGTATTCTCTGTCCCTTGTGTTAACCCCCTGTACAGGGTTTTTTTTTTCCGACGTTTTTTTTGTGGGCATGTTGTCATTAATTGTTATTTCTCACCTGTTGACGAGTTATAGAGTTAATATACAACAGTTAGTGTTTTATGTTTGAGGATTATCATTGGATGAATTATGACCCAATTCACGAAGAAGCTGCTGGATAGTATGTATGCATTTGTTTTCCAAATTTTCTAACAGTTTTTTGACAACGGCGTTATTTCAGAACCATCTCTCACTCCGAAACTGGGCTCTGAGCAAAAAGAGTTGTTATTACTTTTTGTTGGATGGAGTATTATTGGGGGCTCATATCCTCCAGCCAATACCGTGCTGTCCGTTGGTGACTGTCGGTATCACTGTTTGAAAGTACTTCTATTTATTTTATCTGCTTGCTTACATTAATGAACACCCCGAAGGGTTGTAATTACGCCGATATATGATCCCACAATCCGCAAGTTACTAGTCTTTTGTCCCTTTTTATTGTTTTTCCTTTTTTCCGGTATCGCTATGTTTTTGATGGTTTCATCCTCGATACACGCGGTTTTCAATTATTACGCTTAGGACTAGTCACCAATAAAGAGCCCATTCGATTTTTCGGTGTACTTTGTGGACTTAAGGATTGGCCCACGATGCAATTTTCGTCGACATATGCTCAAGTTTGGTGCTGTTGACGGTGTCTACAGTATGGTGCAAAGGTTACCTGCCATTCTCTTACCCCATTTGGTTTTATTGGAATCCATTTCCTGCGGTGGCCCACTGGCTTTTGTTTCGTTTTGCTAAACTTTATTACTCCCTAAGTCTTTTTTATGCCGAATCTTGCATTTGCGCATTTTGGGGAAGCCTTCGTTCGTTAAGTTACATATGTTCCTTGTTAGCTTGACTATTCGATCGATATCGACACGGGCCCTTTCCGACTAGTAGCTAACCTTTCTCCTTTTTTAATTGGCTCGGTGTGTGGATGTCAAAAATGTAGGGAGTTGTTCAGTTGAGTGTTCGTTTTGGTCTTCGCCAATTTACCTTTTTACGGGGCAACTCTGCTTTGTAATAAGAAAAATGGTGTTTATTTTGATATTGCCGTCCCAACGCCATCAAGTCGTTGGACAATTGTCGTTGGAAGCTTTTAAGTTTGTTTATGTTGTCACAGGATTTTATGATTGGCATTGTTAGGCCCGTTGTGTGTTGTTTGAGCGTCCGCTTAAACCTATATCGTTGCTTTTGTTTTGTAAGTATGAGAAATTCACGCTTTATGTGATGTTGATATTTCTTTTCACACTTTAAGGCCCAATCTTTAACTTATATGCGTATTACACTCTTGATTAGAGTGTTTTTAGTGAAATTTTCTCATGGACTTTCATCTGATCCACCCGTTGGAATTCACCATTTCGTGTGACACAGGACTTTTCTCCTCATTTTTTTTTAGTGTTTAGCATGTGACCTTATCTTATACAAAATCTACTGCATGTGCCTAAGTCAATTTAGTGATGTTGGTAACATCATAAAAGCATGTATCAAGAAGAATTTTTTGGCTATGTACTTCACAATAGATAAGCTTTAGGCCAATTACATTGCGTTCTGTGAATTGTAGCCAAGCACCTGGAAACATCTTGATTAATGAACTTTCAAATTCCGGTGTGTTGGTAACGTTTAATTCAGCCCTCTCCCTACAACTCTCTCCTGTGTGTAACTTTTGTATAATATTTCTTTTTCCAGCTTGTTCCGCCTGCTACTCGCTCTTTCG